>CM043061.1:104781538-104794038 GCA_023701655.1 Ovis ammon polii x Ovis aries
GGGTTAGGGTTAGGGTTAGGGTTAGGGTTAGGGTTAGGGTTAGGGTTAGGGTTAGGGTTAGGGTTAGGGTTAGGGTTAGGGTTAGGGTTAGGGTTAGGGTTAGGGTTAGGGTTAGGGTTAGGGTTAGGGTTAGGGTTAGGGTTAGGGTTAGGGTTAGGGTTAGGGTTAGGGTTAGGGTTAGGGTTAGGGTTAGGGTTAGGGTTAGGGTTAGGGTTAGGGTTAGGGTTAGGGTTAGGGTTAGGGTTAGGGTTAGGGTTAGGGTTAGGGTTAGGGTTAGGGTTAGGGTTAGGGTTAGGGTTAGGGTTAGGGTTAGGGTTAGGGTTAGGGTTAGGGTTAGGGTTAGGGTTAGGGTTAGGGTTAGGGTTAGGGTTAGGGTTAGGGTTAGGGTTAGGGTTAGGGTTAGGGTTAGGGTTAGGGTTAGGGTTAGGGTTAGGGTTAGGGTTAGGGTTAGGGTTAGGGTTAGGGTTAGGGTTAGGGTTAGGGTTAGGGTTAGGGTTAGGGTTAGGGTTAGGGTTAGGGTTAGGGTTAGGGTTAGGGTTAGGGTTAGGGTTAGGGTTAGGGTTAGGGTTAGGGTTAGGGTTAGGGTTAGGGTTAGGGTTAGGGTTAGGGTTAGGGTTAGGGTTAGGGTTAGGGTTAGGGTTAGGGTTAGGGTTAGGGTTAGGGTTAGGGTTAGGGTTAGGGTTAGGGTTAGGGTTAGGGTTAGGGTTAGGGTTAGGGTTAGGGTTAGGGTTAGGGTTAGGGTTAGGGTTAGGGTTAGGGTTAGGGTTAGGGTTAGGGTTAGGGTTAGGGTTAGGGTTAGGGTTAGGGTTAGGGTTAGGGTTAGGGTTAGGGTTAGGGTTAGGGTTAGGGTTAGGGTTAGGGTTAGGGTTAGGGTTAGGGTTAGGGTTAGGGTTAGGGTTAGGGTTAGGGTTAGGGTTAGGGTTAGGGTTAGGGTTAGGGTTAGGGTTAGGGTTAGGGTTAGGGTTAGGGTTAGGGTTAGGGTTAGGGTTAGGGTTAGGGTTAGGGTTAGGGTTAGGGTTAGGGTTAGGGTTAGGGTTAGGGTTAGGGTTAGGGTTAGGGTTAGGGTTAGGGTTAGGGTTAGGGTTAGGGTTAGGGTTAGGGTTAGGGTTAGGGTTAGGGTTAGGGTTAGGGTTAGGGTTAGGGTTAGGGTTAGGGTTAGGGTTAGGGTTAGGGTTAGGGTTAGGGTTAGGGTTAGGGTTAGGGTTAGGGTTAGGGTTAGGGTTAGGGTTAGGGTTAGGGTTAGGGTTAGGGTTAGGGTTAGGGTTAGGGTTAGGGTTAGGGTTAGGGTTAGGGTTAGGGTTAGGGTTAGGGTTAGGGTTAGGGTTAGGGTTAGGGTTAGGGTTAGGGTTAGGGTTAGGGTTAGGGTTAGGGTTAGGGTTAGGGTTAGGGTTAGGGTTAGGGTTAGGGTTAGGGTTAGGGTTAGGGTTAGGGTTAGGGTTAGGGTTAGGGTTAGGGTTAGGGTTAGGGTTAGGGTTAGGGTTAGGGTTAGGGTTAGGGTTAGGGTTAGGGTTAGGGTTAGGGTTAGGGTTAGGGTTAGGGTTAGGGTTAGGGTTAGGGTTAGGGTTAGGGTTAGGGTTAGGGTTAGGGTTAGGGTTAGGGTTAGGGTTAGGGTTAGGGTTAGGGTTAGGGTTAGGGTTAGGGTTAGGGTTAGGGTTAGGGTTAGGGTTAGGGTTAGGGTTAGGGTTAGGGTTAGGGTTAGGGTTAGGGTTAGGGTTAGGGTTAGGGTTAGGGTTAGGGTTAGGGTTAGGGTTAGGGTTAGGGTTAGGGTTAGGGTTAGGGTTAGGGTTAGGGTTAGGGTTAGGGTTAGGGTTAGGGTTAGGGTTAGGGTTAGGGTTAGGGTTAGGGTTAGGGTTAGGGTTAGGGTTAGGGTTAGGGTTAGGGTTAGGGTTAGGGTTAGGGTTAGGGTTAGGGTTAGGGTTAGGGTTAGGGTTAGGGTTAGGGTTAGGGTTAGGGTTAGGGTTAGGGTTAGGGTTAGGGTTAGGGTTAGGGTTAGGGTTAGGGTTAGGGTTAGGGTTAGGGTTAGGGTTAGGGTTAGGGTTAGGGTTAGGGTTAGGGTTAGGGTTAGGGTTAGGGTTAGGGTTAGGGTTAGGGTTAGGGTTAGGGTTAGGGTTAGGGTTAGGGTTAGGGTTAGGGTTAGGGTTAGGGTTAGGGTTAGGGTTAGGGTTAGGGTTAGGGTTAGGGTTAGGGTTAGGGTTAGGGTTAGGGTTAGGGTTAGGGTTAGGGTTAGGGTTAGGGTTAGGGTTAGGGTTAGGGTTAGGGTTAGGGTTAGGGTTAGGGTTAGGGTTAGGGTTAGGGTTAGGGTTAGGGTTAGGGTTAGGGTTAGGGTTAGGGTTAGGGTTAGGGTTAGGGTTAGGGTTAGGGTTAGGGTTAGGGTTAGGGTTAGGGTTAGGGTTAGGGTTAGGGTTAGGGTTAGGGTTAGGGTTAGGGTTAGGGTTAGGGTTAGGGTTAGGGTTAGGGTTAGGGTTAGGGTTAGGGTTAGGGTTAGGGTTAGGGTTAGGGTTAGGGTTAGGGTTAGGGTTAGGGTTAGGGTTAGGGTTAGGGTTAGGGTTAGGGTTAGGGTTAGGGTTAGGGTTAGGGTTAGGGTTAGGGTTAGGGTTAGGGTTAGGGTTAGGGTTAGGGTTAGGGTTAGGGTTAGGGTTAGGGTTAGGGTTAGGGTTAGGGTTAGGGTTAGGGTTAGGGTTAGGGTTAGGGTTAGGGTTAGGGTTAGGGTTAGGGTTAGGGTTAGGGTTAGGGTTAGGGTTAGGGTTAGGGTTAGGGTTAGGGTTAGGGTTAGGGTTAGGGTTAGGGTTAGGGTTAGGGTTAGGGTTAGGGTTAGGGTTAGGGTTAGGGTTAGGGTTAGGGTTAGGGTTAGGGTTAGGGTTAGGGTTAGGGTTAGGGTTAGGGTTAGGGTTAGGGTTAGGGTTAGGGTTAGGGTTAGGGTTAGGGTTAGGGTTAGGGTTAGGGTTAGGGTTAGGGTTAGGGTTAGGGTTAGGGTTAGGGTTAGGGTTAGGGTTAGGGTTAGGGTTAGGGTTAGGGTTAGGGTTAGGGTTAGGGTTAGGGTTAGGGTTAGGGTTAGGGTTAGGGTTAGGGTTAGGGTTAGGGTTAGGGTTAGGGTTAGGGTTAGGGTTAGGGTTAGGGTTAGGGTTAGGGTTAGGGTTAGGGTTAGGGTTAGGGTTAGGGTTAGGGTTAGGGTTAGGGTTAGGGTTAGGATTAGGGTTAGGGTTAGGGTTAGGGTTAGGGTTAGGGTTAGGGTTAGGGTTAGGGTTAGGGTTAGGGTTAGGGTTACGGTTAGGGTTAGGGTTCGGGTTACGGTAACGGTTAGGGTTAGGGTTAGGGTTAGGGTTAGGGTTAGGGTTAGGGTTAGGGTTAGGGTTAGGGTTAGGGTTAGGGTTAGGGTTAGGGTTAGGGTTAGGGTTAGGGTTAGGGTTAGGGTTAGGGTTAGGGTTAGGGTTAGGGTTAGGGTTAGGGTTAGGGTTAGGGTTAGGGTTAGGGTTAGGGTTAGGGTTAGGGTTAGGGTTAGGGTTAGGGTTAGGGTTAGGGTTAGGGTTAGGGTTAGGGTTAGGGTTAGGGTTAGGGTTAGGGTTAGGGTTAGGGTTAGGGTTAGGGTTAGGGTTAGGGTTAGGGTTAGGGTTAGGGTTAGGGTTAGGGTTAGGGTTAGGGTTAGGGTTAGGGTTAGGGTTAGGGTTAGGGTTAGGGTTAGGGTTAGGGTTAGGGTTAGGGTTAGGGTTAGGGTTAGGGTTAGGGTTAGGGTTAGGGTTAGGGTTAGGGTTAGGGTTAGGGTTAGGGTTAGGGTTAGGGTTAGGGTTAGGGTTAGGGTTAGGGTTAGGGTTAGGGTTAGGGTTAGGGTTAGGGTTAGGGTTAGGGTTAGGGTTAGGGTTAGGGTTAGGGTTAGGGTTAGGGTTAGGGTTAGGGTTAGGGTTAGGGTTAGGGTTAGGGTTAGGGTTAGGGTTAGGGTTAGGGTTAGGGTTAGGGTTAGGGTTAGGGTTAGGGTTAGGGTTAGGGTTAGGGTTAGGGTTAGGGTTAGGGTTAGGGTTAGGGTTAGGGTTAGGGTTAGGGTTAGGGTTAGGGTTAGGGTTAGGGTTAGGGTTAGGGTTAGGGTTAGGGTTAGGGTTAGGGTTAGGGTTAGGGTTAGGGTTAGGGTTAGGGTTAGGGTTAGGGTTAGGGTTAGGGTTAGGGTTAGGGTTAGGGTTAGGGTTAGGGTTAGGGTTAGGGTTAGGGTTAGGGTTAGGGTTAGGGTTAGGGTTAGGGTTAGGGTTAGGGTTAGGGTTAGGGTTAGGGTTAGGGTTAGGGTTAGGGTTAGGGTTAGGGTTAGGGTTAGGGTTAGGGTTAGGGTTAGGGTTAGGGTTAGGGTTAGGGTTAGGGTTAGGGTTAGGGTTAGGGTTAGGGTTAGGGTTAGGGTTAGGGTTAGGGTTAGGGTTAGGGTTAGGGTTAGGGTTAGGGTTAGGGTTAGGGTTAGGGTTAGGGTTAGGGTTAGGGTTAGGGTTAGGGTTAGGGTTAGGGTTAGGGTTAGGGTTAGGGTTAGGGTTAGGGTTAGGGTTAGGGTTAGGGTTAGGGTTAGGGTTAGGGTTAGGGTTAGGGTTAGGGTTAGGGTTAGGGTTAGGGTTAGGGTTAGGGTTAGGGTTAGGGTTAGGGTTAGGGTTAGGGTTAGGGTTAGGGTTAGGGTTAGGGTTAGGGTTAGGGTTAGGGTTAGGGTTAGGGTTAGGGTTAGGGTTAGGGTTAGGGTTAGGGTTAGGGTTAGGGTTAGGGTTAGGGTTAGGGTTAGGGTTAGGGTTAGGGTTAGGGTTAGGGTTAGGGTTAGGGTTAGGGTTAGGGTTAGGGTTAGGGTTAGGGTTAGGGTTAGGGTTAGGGTTAGGGTTAGGGTTAGGGTTAGGGTTAGGGTTAGGGTTAGGGTTAGGGTTAGGGTTAGGGTTAGGGTTAGGGTTAGGGTTAGGGTTAGGGTTAGGGTTAGGGTTAGGGTTAGGGTTAGGGTTAGGGTTAGGGTTAGGGTTAGGGTTAGGGTTAGGGTTAGGGTTAGGGTTAGGGTTAGGGTTAGGGTTAGGGTTAGGGTTAGGGTTAGGGTTAGGGTTAGGGTTAGGGTTAGGGTTAGGGTTAGGGTTAGGGTTAGGGTTAGGGTTAGGGTTAGGGTTAGGGTTAGGGTTAGGGTTAGGGTTAGGGTTAGGGTTAGGGTTAGGGTTAGGGTTAGGGTTAGGGTTAGGGTTAGGGTTAGGGTTAGGGTTAGGGTTAGGGTTAGGGTTAGGGTTAGGGTTAGGGTTAGGGTTAGGGTTAGGGTTAGGGTTAGGGTTAGGGTTAGGGTTAGGGTTAGGGTTAGGGTTAGGGTTAGGGTTAGGGTTAGGGTTAGGGTTAGGGTTAGGGTTAGGGTTAGGGTTAGGGTTAGGGTTAGGGTTAGGGTTAGGGTTAGGGTTAGGGTTAGGGTTAGGGTTAGGGTTAGGGTTAGGGTTAGGGTTAGGGTTAGGGTTAGGGTTAGGGTTAGGGTTAGGGTTAGGGTTAGGGTTAGGGTTAGGGTTAGGGTTAGGGTTAGGGTTAGGGTTAGGGTTAGGGTTAGGGTTAGGGTTAGGGTTAGGGTTAGGGTTAGGGTTAGGGTTAGGGTTAGGGTTAGGGTTAGGGTTAGGGTTAGGGTTAGGGTTAGGGTTAGGGTTAGGGTTAGGGTTAGGGTTAGGGTTAGGGTTAGGGTTAGGGTTAGGGTTAGGGTTAGGGTTAGGGTTAGGGTTAGGGTTAGGGTTAGGGTTAGGGTTAGGGTTAGGGTTAGGGTTAGGGTTAGGGTTAGGGTTAGGGTTAGGGTTAGGGTTAGGGTTAGGGTTAGGGTTAGGGTTAGGGTTAGGGTTAGGGTTAGGGTTAGGGTTAGGGTTAGGGTTAGGGTTAGGGTTAGGGTTAGGGTTAGGGTTAGGGTTAGGGTTAGGGTTAGGGTTAGGGTTAGGGTTAGGGTTAGGGTTAGGGTTAGGGTTAGGGTTAGGGTTAGGGTTAGGGTTAGGGTTAGGGTTAGGGTTAGGGTTAGGGTTAGGGTTAGGGTTAGGGTTAGGGTTAGGGTTAGGGTTAGGGTTAGGGTTAGGGTTAGGGTTAGGGTTAGGGTTAGGGTTAGGGTTAGGGTTAGGGTTAGGGTTAGGGTTAGGGTTAGGGTTAGGGTTAGGGTTAGGGTTAGGGTTAGGGTTAGGGTTAGGGTTAGGGTTAGGGTTAGGGTTAGGGTTAGGGTTAGGGTTAGGGTTAGGGTTAGGGTTAGGGTTAGGGTTAGGGTTAGGGTTAGGGTTAGGGTTAGGGTTAGGGTTAGGGTTAGGGTTAGGGTTAGGGTTAGGGTTAGGGTTAGGGTTAGGGTTAGGGTTAGGGTTAGGGTTAGGGTTAGGGTTAGGGTTAGGGTTAGGGTTAGGGTTAGGGTTAGGGTTAGGGTTAGGGTTAGGGTTAGGGTTAGGGTTAGGGTTAGGGTTAGGGTTAGGGTTAGGGTTAGGGTTAGGGTTAGGGTTAGGGTTAGGGTTAGGGTTAGGGTTAGGGTTAGGGTTAGGGTTAGGGTTAGGGTTAGGGTTAGGGTTAGGGTTAGGGTTAGGGTTAGGGTTAGGGTTAGGGTTAGGGTTAGGGTTAGGGTTAGGGTTAGGGTTAGGGTTAGGGTTAGGGTTAGGGTTAGGGTTAGGGTTAGGGTTAGGGTTAGGGTTAGGGTTAGGGTTAGGGTTAGGGTTAGGGTTAGGGTTAGGGTTAGGGTTAGGGTTAGGGTTAGGGTTAGGGTTAGGGTTAGGGTTAGGGTTAGGGTTAGGGTTAGGGTTAGGGTTAGGGTTAGGGTTAGGGTTAGGGTTAGGGTTAGGGTTAGGGTTAGGGTTAGGGTTAGGGTTAGGGTTAGGGTTAGGGTTAGGGTTAGGGTTAGGGTTAGGGTTAGGGTTAGGGTTAGGGTTAGGGTTAGGGTTAGGGTTAGGGTTAGGGTTAGGGTTAGGGTTAGGGTTAGGGTTAGGGTTAGGGTTAGGGTTAGGGTTAGGGTTAGGGTTAGGGTTAGGGTTAGGGTTAGGGTTAGGGTTAGGGTTAGGGTTAGGGTTAGGGTTAGGGTTAGGGTTAGGGTTAGGGTTAGGGTTAGGGTTAGGGTTAGGGTTAGGGTTAGGGTTAGGGTTAGGGTTAGGGTTAGGGTTAGGGTTAGGGTTAGGGTTAGGGTTAGGGTTAGGGTTAGGGTTAGGGTTAGGGTTAGGGTTAGGGTTAGGGTTAGGGTTAGGGTTAGGGTTAGGGTTAGGGTTAGGGTTAGGGTTAGGGTTAGGGTTAGGGTTAGGGTTAGGGTTAGGGTTAGGGTTAGGGTTAGGGTTAGGGTTAGGGTTAGGGTTAGGGTTAGGGTTAGGGTTAGGGTTAGGGTTAGGGTTAGGGTTAGGGTTAGGGTTAGGGTTAGGGTTAGGGTTAGGGTTAGGGTTAGGGTTAGGGTTAGGGTTAGGGTTAGGGTTAGGGTTAGGGTTAGGGTTAGGGTTAGGGTTAGGGTTAGGGTTAGGGTTAGGGTTAGGGTTAGGGTTAGGGTTAGGGTTAGGGTTAGGGTTAGGGTTAGGGTTAGGGTTAGGGTTAGGGTTAGGGTTAGGGTTAGGGTTAGGGTTAGGGTTAGGGTTAGGGTTAGGGTTAGGGTTAGGGTTAGGGTTAGGGTTAGGGTTAGGGTTAGGGTTAGGGTTAGGGTTAGGGTTAGGGTTAGGGTTAGGGTTAGGGTTAGGGTTAGGGTTAGGGTTAGGGTTAGGGTTAGGGTTAGGGTTAGGGTTAGGGTTAGGGTTAGGGTTAGGGTTAGGGTTAGGGTTAGGGTTAGGGTTAGGGTTAGGGTTAGGGTTAGGGTTAGGGTTAGGGTTAGGGTTAGGGTTAGGGTTAGGGTTAGGGTTAGGGTTAGGGTTAGGGTTAGGGTTAGGGTTAGGGTTAGGGTTAGGGTTAGGGTTAGGGTTAGGGTTAGGGTTAGGGTTAGGGTTAGGGTTAGGGTTAGGGTTAGGGTTAGGGTTAGGGTTAGGGTTAGGGTTAGGGTTAGGGTTAGGGTTAGGGTTAGGGTTAGGGTTAGGGTTAGGGTTAGGGTTAGGGTTAGGGTTAGGGTTAGGGTTAGGGTTAGGGTTAGGGTTAGGGTTAGGGTTAGGGTTAGGGTTAGGGTTAGGGTTAGGGTTAGGGTTAGGGTTAGGGTTAGGGTTAGGGTTAGGGTTAGGGTTAGGGTTAGGGTTAGGGTTAGGGTTAGGGTTAGGGTTAGGGTTAGGGTTAGGGTTAGGGTTAGGGTTAGGGTTAGGGTTAGGGTTAGGGTTAGGGTTAGGGTTAGGGTTAGGGTTAGGGTTAGGGTTAGGGTTAGGGTTAGGGTTAGGGTTAGGGTTAGGGTTAGGGTTAGGGTTAGGGTTAGGGTTAGGGTTAGGGTTAGGGTTAGGGTTAGGGTTAGGGTTAGGGTTAGGGTTAGGGTTAGGGTTAGGGTTAGGGTTAGGGTTAGGGTTAGGGTTAGGGTTAGGGTTAGGGTTAGGGTTAGGGTTAGGGTTAGGGTTAGGGTTAGGGTTAGGGTTAGGGTTAGGGTTAGGGTTAGGGTTAGGGTTAGGGTTAGGGTTAGGGTTAGGGTTAGGGTTAGGGTTAGGGTTAGGGTTAGGGTTAGGGTTAGGGTTAGGGTTAGGGTTAGGGTTAGGGTTAGGGTTAGGGTTAGGGTTAGGGTTAGGGTTAGGGTTAGGGTTAGGGTTAGGGTTAGGGTTAGGGTTAGGGTTAGGGTTAGGGTTAGGGTTAGGGTTAGGGTTAGGGTTAGGGTTAGGGTTAGGGTTAGGGTTAGGGTTAGGGTTAGGGTTAGGGTTAGGGTTAGGGTTAGGGTTAGGGTTAGGGTTAGGGTTAGGGTTAGGGTTAGGGTTAGGGTTAGGGTTAGGGTTAGGGTTAGGGTTAGGGTTAGGGTTAGGGTTAGGGTTAGGGTTAGGGTTAGGGTTAGGGTTAGGGTTAGGGTTAGGGTTAGGGTTAGGGTTAGGGTTAGGGTTAGGGTTAGGGTTAGGGTTAGGGTTAGGGTTAGGGTTAGGGTTAGGGTTAGGGTTAGGGTTAGGGTTAGGGTTAGGGTTAGGGTTAGGGTTAGGGTTAGGGTTAGGGTTAGGGTTAGGGTTAGGGTTAGGGTTAGGGTTAGGGTTAGGGTTAGGGTTAGGGTTAGGGTTAGGGTTAGGGTTAGGGTTAGGGTTAGGGTTAGGGTTAGGGTTAGGGTTAGGGTTAGGGTTAGGGTTAGGGTTAGGGTTAGGGTTAGGGTTAGGGTTAGGGTTAGGGTTAGGGTTAGGGTTAGGGTTATGGTTAGGGTTAGGGTTAGGGTTAGGGTTAGGGTTAGGGTTAGGGTTAGGGTTAGGGTTAGGGTTAGGGTTAGGGTTAGGGTTAGGGTTAGGGTTAGGGTTAGGGTTAGGGTTAGGGTTAGGGTTAGGGTTAGGCTTAGGGTTAGGGTTAGGGTTAGGGTTAGGGTTAGGGTTAGGGTTAGGGTTAGGGTTAGGGTTAGGGTTAGGGTTAGGGTTAGGGTTAGGGTTAGGGTTAGGGTTAGGGTTAGGGTTAGGGTTAGGGTTAGGGTTAGGGTTAGGGTTAGGGTTAGGGTTAGGGTTAGGGTTAGGGTTAGGGTTAGGGTTAGGGTTAGGGTTAGGGTTAGGGTTAGGGTTAGGGTTAGGGTTAGGGTTAGGGTTAGGGTTAGGGTTAGGGTTAGGGTTAGGGTTAGGGTTAGGGTTAGGGTTAGGGTTAGGGTTAGGGTTAGGGTTAGGGTTAGGGTTAGGGTTAGGGTTAGGGTTAGGGTTAGGGTTAGGGTTAGGGTTAGGGTTAGGGTTAGGGTTAGGGTTAGGGTTAGGGTTAGGGTTAGGGTTAGGGTTAGGGTTAGGGTTAGGGTTAGGGTTAGGGTTAGGGTTAGGGTTAGGGTTAGGGTTAGGGTTAGGGTTAGGGTTAGGGTTAGGGTTAGGGTTAGGGTTAGGGTTAGGGTTAGGGTTAGGGTTAGGGTTAGGGTTAGGGTTAGGGTTAGGGTTAGGGTTAGGGTTAGGGTTAGGGTTAGGGTTAGGGTTAGGGTTAGGGTTAGGGTTAGGGTTAGGGTTAGGGTTAGGGTTAGGGTTAGGGTTAGGGTTAGGGTTAGGGTTAGGGTTAGGGTTAGGGTTAGGGTTAGGGTTAGGGTTAGGGTTAGGGTTAGGGTTAGGGTTAGGGTTAGGGTTAGGGTTAGGGTTAGGGTTAGGGTTAGGGTTAGGGTTAGGGTTAGGGTTAGGGTTAGGGTTAGGGTTAGGGTTAGGGTTAGGGTTAGGGTTAGGGTTAGGGTTAGGGTTAGGGTTAGGGTTAGGGTTAGGGTTAGGGTTAGGGTTAGGGTTAGGGTTAGGGTTAGGGTTAGGGTTAGGGTTAGGGTTAGGGTTAGGGTTAGGGTTAGGGTTAGGGTTAGGGTTAGGGTTAGGGTTAGGGTTAGGGTTAGGGTTAGGGTTAGGGTTAGGGTTAGGGTTAGGGTTAGGGTTAGGGTTAGGGTTAGGGTTAGGGTTAGGGTTAGGGTTAGGGTTAGGGTTAGGGTTAGGGTTAGGGTTAGGGTTAGGGTTAGGGTTAGGGTTAGGGTTAGGGTTAGGGTTAGGGTTAGGGTTAGGGTTAGGGTTAGGGTTAGGGTTAGGGTTAGGGTTAGGGTTAGGGTTAGGGTTAGGGTTAGGGTTAGGGTTAGGGTTAGGGTTAGGGTTAGGGTTAGGGTTAGGGTTAGGGTTAGGGTTAGGGTTAGGGTTAGGGTTAGGGTTAGGGTTAGGGTTAGGGTTAGGGTTAGGGTTAGGGTTAGGGTTAGGGTTAGGGTTAGGGTTAGGGTTAGGGTTAGGGTTAGGGTTAGGGTTAGGGTTAGGGTTAGGGTTAGGGTTAGGGTTAGGGTTAGGGTTAGGGTTAGGGTTAGGGTTAGGGTTAGGGTTAGGGTTAGGGTTAGGGTTAGGGTTAGGGTTAGGGTTAGGGTTAGGGTTAGGGTTAGGGTTAGGGTTAGGGTTAGGGTTAGGGTTAGGGTTAGGGTTAGGGTTAGGGTTAGGGTTAGGGTTAGGGTTAGGGTTAGGGTTAGGGTTAGGGTTAGGGTTAGGGTTAGGGTTAGGGTTAGGGTTAGGGTTAGGGTTAGGGTTAGGGTTAGGGTTAGGGTTAGGGTTAGGGTTAGGGTTAGGGTTAGGGTTAGGGTTAGGGTTAGGGTTAGGGTTAGGGTTAGGGTTAGGGTTAGGGTTAGGGTTAGGGTTAGGGTTAGGGTTAGGGTTAGGGTTAGGGTTAGGGTTAGGGTTAGGGTTAGGGTTAGGGTTAGGGTTAGGGTTAGGGTTAGGGTTAGGGTTAGGGTTAGGGTTAGGGTTAGGGTTAGGGTTAGGGTTAGGGTTAGGGTTAGGGTTAGGGTTAGGGTTAGGGTTAGGGTTAGGGTTAGGGTTAGGGTTAGGGTTAGGGTTAGGGTTAGGGTTAGGGTTAGGGTTAGGGTTAGGGTTAGGGTTAGGGTTAGGGTTAGGGTTAGGGTTAGGGTTAGGGTTAGGGTTAGGGTTAGGGTTAGGGTTAGGGTTAGGGTTAGGGTTAGGGTTAGGGTTAGGGTTAGGGTTAGGGTTAGGGTTAGGGTTAGGGTTAGGGTTAGGGTTAGGGTTAGGGTTAGGGTTAGGGTTAGGGTTAGGGTTAGGGTTAGGGTTAGGGTTAGGGTTAGGGTTAGGGTTAGGGTTAGGGTTAGGGTTAGGGTTAGGGTTAGGGTTAGGGTTAGGGTTAGGGTTAGGGTTAGGGTTAGGGTTAGGGTTAGGGTTAGGGTTAGGGTTAGGGTTAGGGTTAGGGTTAGGGTTAGGGTTAGGGTTAGGGTTAGGGTTAGGGTTAGGGTTAGGGTTAGGGTTAGGGTTAGGGTTAGGGTTAGGGTTAGGGTTAGGGTTAGGGTTAGGGTTAGGGTTAGGGTTAGGGTTAGGGTTAGGGTTAGGGTTAGGGTTAGGGTTAGGGTTAGGGTTAGGGTTAGGGTTAGGGTTAGGGTTAGGGTTAGGGTTAGGGTTAGGGTTAGGGTTAGGGTTAGGGTTAGGGTTAGGGTTAGGGTTAGGGTTAGGGTTAGGGTTAGGGTTAGGGTTAGGGTTAGGGTTAGGGTTAGGGTTAGGGTTAGGGTTAGGGTTAGGGTTAGGGTTAGGGTTAGGGTTAGGGTTAGGGTTAGGGTTAGGGTTAGGGTTAGGGTTAGGGTTAGGGTTAGGGTTAGGGTTAGGGTTAGGGTTAGGGTTAGGGTTAGGGTTAGGGTTAGGGTTAGGGTTAGGGTTAGGGTTAGGGTTAGGGTTAGGGTTATGGTTAGGGTTAGGGTTAGGGTTAGGGTTAGGGTTAGGGTTAGGGTTAGGGTTAGGGTTAGGGTTAGGGTTAGGGTTAGGGTTAGGGTTAGGGTTAGGGTTAGGGTTAGGGTTAGGGTTAGGGTTAGGGTTAGGGTTAGGGTTAGGGTTAGGGTTAGGGTTAGGGTTAGGGTTAGGGTTAGGGTTAGGGTTAGGGTTTAGGGTTAGGGTTAGGGTTAGGGTTAGGGTTAGGGTTAGGGTTAGGGTTAGGGTTAGGGTTAGGGTTAGGGTTAGGGTTAGGGTTAGGGTTAGGGTTAGGGTTAGGGTTAGGGTTAGGGTTAGGGTTAGGGTTAGGGTTAGGGTTAGGGTTAGGGTTAGGGTTAG